>VCII01000238.1:0-42136 GCA_006030095.1 Triplophysa siluroides | reverse complement strand
CTGTGGCACACGGCGTCGAGTTCGTCCCTCAAACCAAGATGTTCGGTGTGTCCTTTTAACAAACAGACCGGCGCGGACTTTCATCGTTGTCCTGGAGAAAGAAATAACGCGGGTTGCGCCAGGAGGTCCCTGCGTACCTGAACTAAGCCCTTCACAGCTGCTGCTCAGGAGGGCTCACGCAGAGAAGGCGCGTCCTGACACCCATCAGGTGTCAGGATTGGTTCCGTGGGCAATCGACCTGAAATCCCTTTCGTCTGTCCCTGTCTCCTCGTCCACGGTCTCACGAAGATCGTGGAAGCCCCCCTTTCTCCCTGAGGGGAGGAAGGTGTGCGGGTACTTAACTATCTCAACGACTGGCCTGACACACTCGTGAGATCTGTTATGTATACAAGGGGCCTGGTGCTCCGGCACCCAGATCGATTGGGAATTCAGGTCAACCGAGGAAAGGACAAGCTCTCCCCAGGGCAGAGCATCCTCTTTCTCGGTAGGGAACTCAACTCTGTCCATGTCGGCGCAACTGTGTCCGCAGTACGCGCCCAGCCGGTGTTGAACTGCCTGGAACATTTCAGGCAGACAGCGGTCCCCCTGAAACGATTCAGAGGCTCCTGGGCATGGCGTCCTCGTCGGGTGAGAGACCCCTCGGGTTGATGCACATGAGACCGCTCCAACACTGGCTTCAGAGTCGAGTTCCGAGGAGAGCGTAGCACACCGGCAGCAGGCGCATGGTGATGACGCCCTGCGGCCGACGCACCAAAACCCCTGGTCTTCCATGACTTTTTCGACGGACTAAGGTCCCTCAGGGCAGGTTATGAGGCAAGTCGTGGTGACGACGGACGCCTCCCTGCAGGGGTGCGGTGCGTGTGTAACGGGCACGCAGGCGGGGCATTGGGCGAACCCCCACCTGCGCTGGCATATCAATTGCCAGGAGTTGTGGGCAGTGCTACTTGCACTGAGCAGGCTCGCCGCTCGTGCAGGACAAGCACGTGCTGGTCCGAGGACGGCACGACGGCTGTAGCGTACATCAGATCTTAGGGTGGCGTTCGCTCACAGCAGCTAACACAACTTGCTCGACGCCTCCTCCGGTGGAGTCAACAGGTGATCCGTTCCCTGTGGGCCACACTCACCTCGGGCAAACTGAACTAGACAGCCTACGCGCTCTCTTGTCAGTTTATGCCTCGTGAGAGTGGCGACTCCACCCCCGCGTAGCCGCTTGGTACTCCCTGTCCGAGCTCTCTCACGATATCCTTGCGCACAGCTACCCGGACGGCGGAAGCACACCTTCCCCCCCCCCAGGAGCCTCCTTGCACAGACACTGTGCAAGGCCAGGGAAGAGGAGCACCAAGTGTTATTGGTTACACCGCACTGGTCTAACCGCACTTGGCGTCAGAGCTGATGCTCTGGACAGCGACTCCCCCTGACCCATTCCCCTGACAGAGGACCTGCTCTCTCAGGGGAAGGACACGTTCTGGCATCCCAGATCAGACCTCTGGAACACCATGTCTGGTCTCTAGACGGGACGAGAAGTTCCTGAGTTGGCTACTCCCCCTCTATGGCGGAGACCATCACCCAGGCTAGGGCCCATCTACGGGGCGGTTACACGCCTCTAGACGGCGCCGCTTCTTGTCCTGGTGTCTCTCTCAACGAGAAAGACCCACTGAGGTGCTCGATCAGGATTGTGTTGTCCTTCTTATGAGACTGGAGACTAACATCTCCCCTCCACACTGAGTGTGTATGTAGTCGCTGTCGCCACTCATCACAACTCAGTTGATGGAAAGTTTCTAGGATGACACGACCCTGGTCGCCAGGTTCCTAAGGGGTGCGAGAGGGCGGCTCCCGCCTCATCTCCGCTCCATACCCTCTTGGGACCCTAAGGGGTCCTAGGGGGGGCCCTCTGGGCCCCCCAAGAGCCCCTCGGAGGTTCCGATCTTCCTCACCCGAGTAAGACGGCCCTCCTGATGGCGCTCGCTTCCTTCAAGAGGGTAGGGCACCTCCGAGCATCCTCTGTGTCCCCGGATTGCCTTGAATTCGGCCCTGGTAGCTCTCACGTTATCTTGAGACCCAGGCCCGGATGCGTGCCCAAAAAGTTCCCACTACTCCCTTACGGGGCAAAGTGGTGAACTTGCAGGCGCTCCCCATTGGGGAGGAAGACCCAACCCCATCCGTGTTGTGTCCTGGACCGCACGCAGGGCCTCAGTAGCTCTGACCAGCTCCTTGTCTGTATTGGAGGACAGCAGAGGGGAAGGCTGTCTCCAAGCAGAGGTTGGCGCACTGAGTCGTGGATGCCGTTACGACGACATTCCAATCTCAGAATCTCCCATGCCCACGGAGGGGGGTATAGCCACCTCCTGGGCACTGGCAGAAGCGCCTCTCTAGCAGACATCTGTAGAGCTGCGGGTTGGGCTACGCCCATTCACCTTCGCAGGGGTTAAACAACCCTAGCGTAAACCCGGTGTCAGCCCACGTCCTGCGTGGCAACATGTAGGACTGGCATCCGGCGGGGCGTATGCCTGCGAAAGCATCACCCCACCCTCTAGGAGGCTGGGTCAGTGTGCTATCTACCTCTCTCCTTACCCTACTCTGGCTAAGGACAGGTATCCTATCCGCTTCCCTTCTTACCCAACCACTTGGTTAAGAATAGGCATTCTATCCATCACTAAGCAAGCACCACCTGGGGGTTGGCTGGGCAGAGCAGCCTTCCCCCTTAGGCCGGGATATCATGTGAGCCATCCCCTGGCTCTAACCGGACCTAGTGCTACCGGACGCCTGTAACACCCCCCCCGTGGGCTGTTCCGTCTGATGTATCCTCATGATATGGTTCCCACTCCTGTTAACTACTCAGCCCGCACGTTCCATGCGTTCTCCTCCAAGGACGAGACCATACCTTATCCACCGTATTCCTCCCCACGGGTAGGAGGTGGCCTCTGCAGCGCATCCCTAATTAAGGAAGTTGCGCTTACCCGGTGTAAACCCGAGCCGGACGGCCTCTCGCCAGTAGAGAGCTAAGGCCTCCGTCCGTGAAAGGTTACCGGTCAGGGCTGTTCCCATCTTTCTCCAAGAAAGCTCTGAAACCCCCCGACCACCACACTGGAAGGTTACAGTTTCGCGAAAGCATCGAGCTGACACGCCCAGGCCTGTTACCGTCGCTTCGCTAGAGATTGTGACGCGATACAGCGTTGTGGCGTTTTCCATAGAGAACCCCATCTGTCGTCTTCGACACAACGTCGAGAGACCGACAGAAAGGGAACGTCTCGGTTACGTATGTAACCTCGGTTCCCTGATGGAGGGAACGAGACGTTGTGTCCCTTATGCCACTAACACGTATCGTATTCTGCTGCAGTCGTGAGAGGCTCTCAGGCTCTTCAGAACAAAAGGTGAGTGAATGCTGCACGCCAGCTTCCTTTTATACCGGACATCCGGGGGCGGAGCCCGGCATGCAAATTTCATTCGCCAAATTTCATTGGCCTTTTCTATAGTAGTCAGAGTTGATTGGTTCTCAAGGGCGAACCCCATCTGTCGTCTTCGACACAACGTCTCGTTCCCTCCATCAGGGAACCGAGGTTACATACGTAACCGAGACGTTTTGAAGCGAGGATCCAAGAATGATGTAACATCCAGAAGTTCTTGAGTGGCTGGGTCATCATATTTTTCTTTGAGGTATTGAAGGACGCTGTCTTTGATTGCCCTTGTTAGATTAGTGTCGTCCTGATCTTCAACGAGAGTCTTTGTCCTCAAAAGGTTAAGGACAGGCTTTAGATAGGAAACCCTAACGTATTCTTCTCCAGAAAGCACATCCGTAAACTCCTGGAGTGGATGCAGAGCTTTGTGGATGGATTCTAACACCTCTATGTCTTGCCATGTCAGTGTAAGATGTCTTGTTTTCTTGTCTGCAGACAACACATGATTCAAAGCTTTACACTGCTCCAGAATCCTTCCAATAATTTTTTCGTTTGTTCCCCATCTTCTTGGGCATTCTGTAATCAACGAGTGTTCAGGCAGATTCAACTCTTTTTGGGCTGCAGTCAAAGCCATTCGTTTCTTCCAGCTGTAGGAGAATTGAATGACCAGCTTCTTGCAAACACCTACTGCTCGATGCACCCTGTCATCTTTCAGTGCATTTTCTGAAAAAAACACGATTAAAAAGGACAAGGCTTAGCATGCAATTAGATTGCAATTATCTCAGTTAGCATTAGTTCGAACCTACAACGAACAACCTTTTTTAACAGTATTTAAGCTCATTTGAATTAATCTATACTTCACTGTTCATTAATAATTCGTTTTGTAATATAGTTTGTAACAATCATTATTTGTAATCAATATTGTACATAGGTCTTTGAAACTTACAGAAATGTTAACCATGTATATATATATATATATATATATATATGTATGTATATGCAGTAAATTCTAACAAAGCTCAAGTTACCAACTAATTAATCATTGTTATTACATATTAAATAACCAACATTCATTTTAACAGTTTTAATTTGACTATGTAGCGATTTTAGCTGTATGTTAAAATAAGGATGAGTTTAGCTCACCAAATATGATTCTCCACCAGATCTTTCAAGATCACTGTAGCGAGGAAGGCGGGGCGAGAGCCGTCAGACAAAGGGGCGGGGCCGGTGGCGTGAGTGATAATGGGTATCAGCTGTGCGCACACCGGCTCCGCATTTCTGACAAGAGATCGGAAGCATAAAAGAACGAGATGGCAGAAGGTTACGACGAGAGAGGACCGGGCCTGGGTTTTATGTTTATGTTTGTGTTGCCGGCAGTCGTCCGTGAGGGGCTGCCGGCTGTTTAATGACTTCCGTGTTATTATTTGTTTATTTATTAAAACTTTATTTAAATGTTCGCCGGTTCCCGCCTCCTTCCTTCCTTTTATTGAACGTTTCTACATTGGTGCCGAAACCCGGGAGGAAGGAGAGACATGCTGTCGGAGAGTCCTTGCCGCCGAGTGGCCTCGTGGTGCCAGAGAGTTCGGGCAGCGCGGACGAAGGGTGTCCGCCAGTGGCTGCCTGAAGCGGTGGTTCTGGAGAAGAGGAGGAGCCATTGTGGGCCGTTGGAGCTTCGGTGGGATGGCGACCTTTGCTGCCGCACCCCTGGGTCGAGGTGGGGTGGCTATCGTCCAAGCGGGAGCGGGGGAGTTGCCACCGTCCGCCAGAGGCCGGAGCCTGCGTCCGTCCGCCCAAGGGGGAGGAGCAGGGGGCGGAAGCGCCGAGGACGGCCACCGCCTGCCAGAGGCCGGAGCCTACGTCCGTCCGCCCAAGGGGGAGGAGCAGAGGACGGGGAACTCGCCGCCGACTTCCCGCAAAAGGAGGAGCCACCACCGGCCGCCAGGGGGTGGACGGTCGAGCCGTCCACCGAGTGCCCAGGGCCACCGCAAGGCACCGCGAAAAAGAGAACCCCGGCTGGTTGAGGACCGAGCTGCAGCATGTCGGGGAACCGGACCAGATTGGTTTTTTTTCTTTTCCTCTCTCCCCTCTCTCGTCCCTGTCGCTCCTGGTGCTTCCGTCTCCGTTCTCTCGTCTCATCAGTGCATACCCCCAGGGGCTGCGGACGCCAAGACTGGCTCCCCGGGGGGGAGTAAGCACAGTCTCGGTGGTACCCCCCGGCCTGTGAGGGGCGATGGGGGTATGTAGCGAGGAAGGCAGGGCGAGAGCCGTCAGACAAAGGGGTGGGGCTTTGCACCAGCTCCGCATTTCTGACGGTGGAGATCGGAAGCATAAAAGAACGAGCTGGCAGAAGGTACGACGAGAGAGGACCGGGCCCGGACACATGTTAAGTTTATATTTATGTTTTTGTTGCCGGCAGTCGTCCGTGAGGGGCTGCCGGCTGTTTATTTACGTTGTTATTATTTAATTAAAGTTTGTTTAAATGTTCGCCGGTTCCCGCCTCCTTCCTTCCTTTTATTGAACTGTATTACAATCACATTCATGAAATTAGTTATCAATAGTCATCAATTTCAGTCAAGGAATTAGTTTAGCTCAAAGGAAAATACGTATACTAATCGTTATCATATATACATATTTTACGGTGTCTGATTTGTAGTATAAAGTATAACACTATTTGTATGCATTCGTCCAGCGATTGCATCAATGATATTATAAACTTTACGTTATCCCATGGCCATAAGTAACGTTACTTTCTCAAACAGGATTTAGAGCAAAGGTAGCCTAGACACACAGTTTAAGTGACCAAGTTTGTGAGTGTGAGCACAGAAAACCCATCACAAATGAATATATGCCTGTTTATTAAAACACTACTCTACATGGTAAACATTATGACAACACAAACAAATACATGAAACACATATGCGCTAGGGAGTGCGGAGAGAGAGAGAGAGAGAGAGAGAGAGAGAGGGCATGGCATGGTAACAATTTCTGAACATCCTTAAAATTATCTTTAACAAAGAGGCACAAACTTAACGCAGCTATTCTATAGAAACGGAATACTTGCAAAGCTCTTTGCTGGATGTACTCGTATGCGCTTGGAGTGATGGAAATGTTCAGATGATTTCAGAATGCAGTCTTGCTTAAAATTGCGTGCCTTGTTGCCTCGGTCCTCGTGACCGGCCGCATGGCTCGTCGAGGTGTGCGAGGCAGCAGAGTTCATTGTTCCTTCTCCAGATAGGGAAGAATTACCCGAAAGGGGGAGGTGAGAGGAAAGGTCCAAAGATGCGACTTGATGAAGTTTAAAACTGACTGATTCAGGAAGAGAAGGGCAACCGAAGAGCGAAGATCGAAGAAGAGAGACTGTGTCCTTGGTCGGTATTTATCTTTTTGAAGGGCATGCCCTCAGAGTTTGAGTCGGCCAATCATAGTTGAGTGGGGGAAGAGATTCTTTGTCCACTCAACAGCTAATTTTCACCTGTATGTAACTTTACAAGATACCAGTCCAAATTATAACATAATGAGTGTAATGTGTTCTATGGTCACAAAATTTGTATAAACAATGAGGAATTGTAAAGAGAAACATTTAGATATCAAAAGGGACAGGTTTGAATTGTATCCAGTTGTGATTCATTCGGATGTACGAGTACAAACCACGCCTGAATTAAACTTGTATATCTAACAGTTACAGACTTTTTAAAATGGCATGAGCGCCAACATGTAACCTAGACATTTAGATACATTTATAGGAAGGACAGTTTAATCACATACGTTTCTATTCGTCAGAGAAGTTTCTCTGGTTAGCCTTAGATGTTAAGTTAGAAGTGAGACACAGAGACTTCACACCTACGCTTTGAAGCTTAGGAGTCATTAAATATCCCACAGGGTAACCAAAGGGTTATCAAGACTCTCAGTGAGATAGCAATACCTACAACCAGACCACTGGAGCCTGGTTTTGCTATGGTCTTTTGAAGATGGATCAAGAAACCAGTTCCAACTAGTCCAATATATTTTATTGTTGTAATTCTAAAATACATTTTAAAATAAATGACCCTATATGATTATGTATTGTATGTGAATAATTCCCAATTATAATATGTATATTCTGTATATGAACGCTTACCGATAGCAAGATGGAGTCTGTGACCAAAACACTGAAGCCGGGTCCATCCATTGATTTCCCCTGCCCTTATTATGTTGGCTGCATTGTCTGAGGTGATGCAGACCTGTCCTTCTCCTTTCAAACCCCAGCCAGCTAGAGCATCTTTCAAAGCAGAAGCGATGTTTTCTCCCGTATGGTCAATGGGAAATTACGACGTTTGTAAACAACGACGCTTTAATTCAAAATCCTCACATATGAAATGGACAGTAAGACTTTGATAGGGTTCAGTCGTCCTGCTGTACCACACGTCAGTTGTCGTCGCGTAATATTCCACTTCTTTTAGCTCAGCTTCAACCTTCTTCCTGCATGTATTGTACATTTTTTCGATAGCTTGAGTAAAAAACATATGGGAGGGAATGTGATATCTTTTATCGAGCATTAGGATAAGATTCCTAAAACCATCTTTTGTGACCACATTTATCGGCACCATATCTTTAGCCAGGTACCTTGTTATGGAGTCTGTTATTTCGCCGTATCTTCGTGAAGATTTGTCGTAGGGTGTGCTACTTTCAAACGCGTGAGCAATTGAAGTTTGCTTGGATGTCAGTTGTGGTGGTTGCTGCGACGAAGTGGGTTCATCTGTGGACTTTTTGGACATGCATTCATCATAGAATAGTCTGTGATACCTCTGCAGGTGTTGATAGAGATTGGTTGTATTGCCTCGCGAGGTCGACACAGACTTTCAGCATGTTTTACAAAGCACTTGCTTTTGAAGAACATCAGAAGGTCGAAATCCAAAACAATTCCAAACATAAGCGTTGCTTTTTCTTTTAGGTACCAAGTTGTCAGCTGCTGCAGGACTTTGCGCTTCAGCAGACAAAACGTTACTTTATTGCGAATTTGAACTGCTGCTCCCGCTCGCACTCATCTTTTCCAAATGACGTTCTTTGCTAATTCAATAGCATGTGCAGTGTTAAAATGCCCCCTATTGGTTAAACGTAAAATTGCAGAAGCAAACTATCAAATACTAAGTAGGTGCATTTTATCATATTTAAAGCCCTTAATCGAAATAATCGCAGCTTTTGTGATTTGAACATCGCACCCATTCCAATTGCGATTTCGGTTTAAAAACGATTAATCGTGCAGGCCTACTCTGGGTCCTTCACCTTATTGTCTTCCTGTCAGAGGCTCTGGGCCTACATTAGCCTCTAGCACCAAATAAAAGATTAAAAAGATTAAGTAAGGCAGAGAGTCTAAACCTAGCCACATATTATGAATTAGAATTTATTTAATAGAGATGTATATGTACACATTTGGCAGACGCTTTTATCCGAAGCGACTTACATTGCATTATACTATACATAGATCTGCATACCTTGTTAGAGATAAAGGTAGATAAAGGCTACGATTTAAATGTCGTACAAATGTCTGTCCATATATTCACTATAGAAAGTGTACTGTGAGCCATTCAATTGTAGTGAAAATTAAAAAAAAATGCTGGCGCTGGCTGGCAACTTAAAAAACGACTAGTGGGGAAAGAGTTAAGTGTTGGGAACTAACTTCCAGCCAAGGCCATTTTAGTATTGTCGACAGCGGTAAGTAGCTGCATGGGTTTGGACTAGTCTTATGGGTAACTATTGCCGCTTTTTACATCGAAATTACTTGGAACAATGATGACGGACCATCATCATTTTTTGTGCGATACTGCTATGTACAGTTCTGCTAAAGAGATAGCATACTCTTAGCATGTGGAGCTAAAAGTGTCTGTAACACATCCAATTGGAGAAAGCTTAACAGCTAACAACATCTATTGACATCTACAACAAAACTAGCCTCTGGTCTCTTTTCCTGAGTGTGTGACACTTTTTTAAGTTAAGTTTGCACGGATACACCTAAAGCTATTCTGTAAAAATAAAAATATCGACTGGTCTAATTTAAGACAAAAAGGTTTGACTGATGGCCCCCTGGCCAACTTTTCGTAATTATTATGTTGTCATGGAAACCAGTAACTGTCAATTGCAAAAATGGCCTGGCTTTGTCTTGTGCTATACAGTAGCAAATACTTTAATTAATGGACAAAAGGATGAGGAAGATCACTGGAAGTCTGGAGATTGCTTTTGAGATTTTCCTTTGATGGTTTGTGAAACTGACCGATTAACACTAATAATCTTAGCTTTCCTGTGGCTCAGTGGTTAGAGGATAGTGCTAGCAACGTCAAGGTCATGGGTTCAATTCCAGGGATTACACATACTTAGAAACAAATGTATAGTGTAATGTAATTAAGTCGCTTTGGATATAAGCGTCTGACAAATGAATTAATAAAAATAATAATGTTCCCAATTACTGTAGTCCAAGCTGTTTTTATGATTATTTGCACTGTTATGATTAAATTTGTTCATTTAAGTTGATTTGGCAACATTGTATTCCTGTAAGTTGTGGGAACGTATGTTTAGTATGTGTTTTCTGGCCTTATTTCAGTGACTTAAAAATATATATTTTTTTATGACCACGCATTAACAGTATTTTCTCAAAAATTCAAGCATGTACAGTATAGATGTTGCTTGCATATTATTTAAGCACAGCTTGTGCGGAACACCGTGATATGAGACTTTAGCCATTAATGTTTCTTAACTCCTGAAGGAAGCCCAAATGTCAGGGTATGTCAAAACTCCCCTCGGACCCCAGAGGGCTAATGTTATTTTGTTGTTTTATTTTGTTTTATCAACTGGCAATTTTCAATGCACATTTGTAATCCAGTTTTAAAGTCATTTTTTGTGATGTACTACATAAACCCACCCTGCAAAAAAAAAACATCACAGAAATACTAGCAGCTTCCATTAAAATTCCATTATACATACATTTTCTATAACAATTTTTTTTTTTTATTGAGCATTATTATTCTAACAGGATGTAATGGAGTTCTGTTGATTCACATTGATTCACACTCAGATTTCAGCAGGGAAACCAACCAAATGTAAAGAAAATCCTGTGAAAGTAATAATCTATGGCTACGTATACAGCACCAGAATACGGTTGTCGGTCCTGTATTTGAGTTCTTAATACGGTTGTGTTCGGTTATTTACGGGTGTGACAACCGTATTCTATAACCGAACTCACACCTTAAAATTTTCGGGACTCACAAACGCATTTGCGGAGAAGCCCTGCTGTGTGAACGGAATCGTACAGGACAACTTGCACAGCGTTCCATTCCGAATTGATCATCCCTATGTCCTACTCCCTTCGAAGAGTAAATCTCTTTATGTGTAAACTATAGAGGGAAAAACACAATTGTATCTCCTAATGTGTCTGTTTAAAATTCACTTGGCAAAAGGAGCAATAAAAACAACATAATTTTCTATTTATTTGGAGTAACGTTTTGTATGGTGTCCTTTTTTCCGAAGTGCCCCTCGGAGGGCGATATATCCCGTTTGGAATGCAGATAGGAGCTTTACTTGCTCAAAGATGTTCTGAGGGCAGAAAGAAAAATCATTGGTTCGCGGAGACAACCAATGAAATCATAGAGGAGGCGGGACCCAATATTTTGGGGGGACATTCCAAAAAGCTTTAACGGATATTAGCGATAGCGAGACGGAAGACATTTGCAAAGGAAAGTACAGTTTTTTTTGTTAATTGATTACAAAGATTATCAGTAGTAACATAACAGGTTTTATCATAAAGATCACGTTTAAACTAGAAAAGCCTTATTAACTAGCCAGTTGAGTTTATTATCTAAACTTTAGTTGCTTTGTTTTGCACAAGACTGACACTTCCGCTATTGCGCGCCATTATTATTTCATCGAGTGCATTTATTAAACGATTGTTTTATCCGTCCGTATAATGTTGATAATAGTAGTCATAGGCATAGTTTAACACTGCGAGCTCTGAAATCATACGAACCTGCGGTTTCCGTCATCCGCAGAGAGCACGTGTGTTATTTGCAAAGTCTTTGCAAATCAGACAGTTATCAGGACAGGTATTGCTGTATGGTCTACATTTCTATGTTGATATGTGAATATAAGAGCCTTCTTGACTGTGTGGTGGATGTGACATGACCATGAAAGGTTCTGTGAGATATGAACCCCAAGATAAAGGAAACTGTCCACTCTCTCCACTGGGGTCCCGTTGATTGTGATTGGTTGGTAGTTCCTCCTCTCCTGCTTTGTACTGAAGTCCACTATCATCTCCTTTGTCTTGCTAACGTTCGGGAGGAGATTGTTTTCCTGGCACCATGTCTCCAGGTTAATGATCTCCTCAAGGTAAGCCATCTCGTCAGTTTAAATAATTGTATTCTCTGTGTCAATTTGGACTTAATGAATGCTGGTATGTTATATTTTTATGCACTAAAATTAGCTTTATGTATCAGATTCAATAAAAGAGAAGACCCAAGAGATAGAGACTACGTCTACACTAATTCGGATAAATTAAAAAACGGCATTTTCGTCTAAAAACACTCCGCGTCCACACTAACGTTTTCAATCATTTTTAAAAGGTTTCTCATCCACACTGAAACATGTGAAAATGCTAATATCCCTGTACTGTGCGTCACTACGTCATTTCAGCCTATCGCTTTTTTTTTCGTCCGCGAGTTCCACCGTCAAACAACAATTGTATTTTTTTTTAATTCCGTGTCCTCTGAAGAAAAGAAATCTGTAGTACGTACAAACTAATATTAATCTTTAACTGTACAGCATCGTCCACCATCTTGTCTAAAAGGATCACATGACTGCATCACGTGACTACAATTACGTAAAGGTAAACAGCGGGTAAAGGGCGTTTTTAAATGTATCCACTTTCGAGAGCGGTTTTAAAAAGCTCCGTCTTTGTTGATAAAAACGCAGTTTTAATGTGGACGGAAGGCGAAAATGGAGAAAAAAATGTTTGTTTTCATGCACAGCACATGGAGCACCAATTATTTAACACTTCTGCAAGCACATCATCTGCTCTAAAAACAGTGTGTTCACAATTTTGTGAAGCACTTTCAAATTTGTAAAGTTATCTACATTAGACAAAATTCGTAGCACTTGGGTTTTTATTGGGAAATACTGCCATTTACAAGTCTACACTCATTTTCCAACACTAATGGTATTTAATGGTCTCTGGGCTCTGTAAAGCAGAAAAACACAGCTTCTGTATTATACAGAAATGTTAAGTAACAACATATGTGCAAATTAAGAACACATCATGCACATAAGGTAAATAAATGAATATAGCCTACATTAGCAGTTGCATTACAAACATCGACTGCTTAATGCTCAGGTGGCACAAGCACCATATGAATACAGAGCTATGAAAACCGGAATGTCCTGTCCCATATAACAACAACGAGACAACCGTGTGCCGTATGACATCAAAGTACCGCAAGAGCAAATACATTTACATTTACACAGTTGGAATCCCCTGGGATCAAACCCACATCCTTGGCATTGTTAGCGCCATGCTCTTACCACTGAGCTACAGGAAAGCACTGCTTCCTCTTTCCGGCATGACAACCTCAACCCTGCGTTCCAATTCGCCTACTTATAATAGCCCTAATAGTAGATACTGTTTTTGTGTTGGAATAGTAGGTACTTTTGAGTGCATGGCAAAAGACATTGCACACACTGGGACATACTAACATGAAGTGGAAGAGGCCGTTCTTGCCTAGAAAACATTGTGGCCAATAACTGTCAGACACAGCAAAATACAGCTCTTCTTTCCATTAAGGTATTTATTCATTCATTATTTCTTATGTAATATTTTCTGTATACTTACATTTGTTCATTTAGTGACGCATCACTTATATAATTTATTATTACAGTGGAGCGCTACTAAACTCCGCCTATTTGCGGTGAGTTGTGGGTAATATCAGCCGTTAGAGTGTGCATCATTCTGCACTTCGAATTTCTACCGGAAGTAGTAGACCATCCGGGAATCTTTGGTATACTATTTTAATCAAACTACGATTTGGGAAATACTAATTCTACTTTCTTATACAATTAGGATGGATAGTATGCTGACACAGGGTAAGTCTGTCCCAAAATGCGTTCTCATGTACCCTTGTGGACTCGTGCCTACTGCCCTATAGGTCTGCACTTCCTGACGTTACCAAGTGTCGACTCATCATTTACATTTAGTCATTTAACAGACACTTTTATCTAAAGCGACTTATAAGTGAGGTAAACAATGGAAGCAATTGGAACATAAGGACAGTAAAAGGCTTTCCTGTGGCTCTGTGGTTAGAGCATGGCGTTAGCAATGGCAAGGTAAAGGGTTTGATCCCAGAGGATTACACAGACTTAGAAAAAATTTACAGTACAATGCAATGTAAGTCACTTTAAATAAACGCGTCTGATATATGCATAAATGTAAAACTGGTCTCATATAGCCTACCACAGTATAGAAAGCTGTAAGCTTGCTAATAACTCCCACGGTACTTTGATGTCATGCACAGCACTTATTCGCTGATGGTCTGTGCAGCGCCGCGTCTATATTCTCTATATACTCAATATTCTCCCACAACCCTGTTTGCTTGGTGATGTAAACATGACTGCCCTTTTACCTGTCAAAGTTGCCTTTGCTTGATTCATAATGGATTTGTTCACTAACAGGTCTTGACACCCTTCTGTTTTAAGCTGCCTCAAAAAAATTTTTGTTCTGTTCTTTAGCATTTGAATTAATAAATACAAAAACAATATTTATTTGTAAGAAGGGCACAACATTAAGCTTATCAAGCAATGTCAAATATAATTAGGCTTAATAACAATATAGCCTACTGTATAATGACGCAATGATTCCCTCTCATTTGTGGGTTAAGTAACAGTATAGTACATAACATAAGAATTAAATTATCATAATGAAACGTCTCGGTTACGTATGTAACCTCGGTTCCCTGATGGAGGGAACGAGACGTTGTGTCGAAGACGACAGATGGGGTTCGCCCTTGAGAACCAATCAACTCTGACTACTATAGAAAAGGCCAATGAAATTTGGCGAATGAAATTTGCATGCCGGGCTCCGCCCCCGGATGTCCGGTATAAAAGGAAGCCGGCGTGCAGCATTCACTCACCTTTTGTTCTGAAGAGCCTGAGAGCCTCTCACGACTGCAGCAGAATACGATACGTGTTAGTGGCATAAGGGACACAACGTCTCGTTCCCTCCATCAGGGAACCGAGGTTACATACGTAACCGAGACGTTCCCTTTCTGTCGGTCTCTCGACGTTGTGTCGAAGACGACAGATGGGGTTCTCTATGGAAAACGCCACAACGCTGTATCGCGTCACAATCTCTAGCGAAGCGACGGTAACAGGCCTGGGCGTGTCAGCTCGATGCTTTCGCGAAACTGTAACCTTCCAGTGTGGTGGTCGGGGGGTTCCAGAGCTTTCTTGGAGAAAGATGGGAACAGCCCTGACCGGTAACCTTTCACGGACGGAGGCCTTAGCTCTCTACTGGCGAGAGGCCGTCCGGCTCGGGTTTACACCGGGTAAGCGCAACTTCCTTAATTAGGGATGCGCTGCAGAGGCCACCTCCGTGGGGAGGAATACGGTGGATAAGGTATGGTCTCGTCCTTGGAGGAGAACGCATGGAACGTGCGGGCTGAGTAGTTAACCGCGAGGTGGAGGTCCACCTGGGGAAGCTCATGGGTTACCAGGAGTGGGAACCATATCATGAGGATACATCAGACGGAACAGCCCACGGGGGGGGTGTTTACAGGCGTCCGGTAGCACTAGGTCCGGTTAGAGCCAGGGGATGGCTCACATGTTATCCCGGCCTAAGGGGGAAGGCTGCTCTGCCCAGCCAACCCCCAGGTGGTGCTTGCTTAGTGATGGATAGAATGCCTATTCTTAACCAAGTGGTGGGTAAGAAGGGAAGCGGATAGGATACCTGTCCTTAGCCAGTAGGGTAAGGAGAGAGGTAGATAGCACACTGACCCAGCCTCCTAGAGGGTGGGGTGATGCTTTCGCAGGCATACGCCCCGCGGATGCCAGTCCTACATGTTGCCACGCAGGACGTGGGCTGACACCGGGTTTACGCTAGGGTTGTTTAACCCCTGCGAAGGTGTATGGGCGTAGCCCAACCCGCAGCTCTACAGATGTCTACAGGCGCTTCTGCCAGTGCCCAGGAGGTGGCTATACCCCCCTCCGTGGGCATGGGAGATTCTGAGATTGGAATGTCGTCGTTACGGCATCCACGACTCAGTGCGCCAACCTCTGCTTGGGAGACAGCCTTCCCCTCTGCTGTCCTCCAATACAGACAAGGAGCTGGTCAGAGCTACTGAGGCCCTGCGTGCGGTCCAGGACACAACACGGATGGGGTTGGGTCTTCCTCCCCAATGGGGAGCGCCTGCAAGTTCACCACTTCGCCCCGTAAGGGAGTAGTGGGAACTTTTTGGGCACGCATCCGGGCCTGGGTCTCAAGATAACGTGAGAGTTACCAGGGCCGAATTCAAGGCAATCCGGGGACACGGAGGATGCTCGGAGGTGCCCTACCCTCTTGAAGGAAGCGAGCGCCATCAGGAGGGCCGTCATACTCGGGTGAGGAAGATCGGAACCTCCGAGGGGCTCTTGGGGGCCCAGAGGCCCCCCGAGGACCCCTTAGGGTCCCAAGAGGGTATGGAGCGGAGACGAGGCGGGAGCCGCCCTATCGCACCCCTTAGGAACCTGGCGACCAGGTCGTGTCATCCTAGAAACTTTCCATCAACTGAGTTGTGATGAGTGGCGACAGCGACTACATACACACTCAGTGTGGAGGGGAGATGTTAGTCTCCAGTCTCGTAAGAAGGACAACACAATCCTGATCGAGCACCTCAGTGGGTCTTTCTCGTTGAGAGAGACACCAGGACAAGAAGCGGCGCCGTCTAGAGGCGTGTAACCGCCCCGTAGATGGGGCCCTAGCCTGGGTGATGGTCTCCGCCATAGAGGGGGAGTAGCCAACTCAGGAACTCTCGTCCCGTCTAGAGACCAGACATGGTGTTCCAGAGGTCTGATCTGGGATGCCAGAACGTGTCCTTCCCCTGAGAGAGCAGGTCCTCTGTCAGGGGAATGGGTCAGGGGGAGTCGCTGTCCAGAGCATCAGCTCTGACGCCAAGTGCGGTTAGACCAGTGCGGTGTAACCAATAACACTTGGTGCTCCTCTTCCCTGGCCTTGCACAGTGTCTGTGCAAGGAGGCTCCTGGGGGGGGGAAGGTGTGCTTCCGCCCGTCCCGCGGTCAGCTGTGCGCAAGGATATCCGTGTCGAGAGCCTCGGACAGGGAGTACCAAGCGGCCTACGCGGGGGTGGAGTCGCCACTCTCTACAGGGCATAAACTGACAAGAGAGCGCGTAGGCTGTCTAGTTCAGTTTGCCCGAGGTGAGTGTGGCCCACAGGGAACGGATCACCTGTTGACTCCACCGGAGGAGGCGTCGAGCAAGTTGTGTTAGCTGCTGTGAGCGAACGCCACCCTAAGATCTGATGTACGCTACAGCCGTAGTGCCGTCCTCGGACCAGCACGTGCTTGTCCCGCACGAGAGGCCGCAGCCTGCTCAGTGCAAGTAGCACTGCCCACAACTCCTGGCAATTGATATGCCAGCGCAGGTGGGGGTTCGCCCAATGCCCCGCCTGCGTGCCCGTTACACACTGCACCGCACCCCTGCAGGGAGGCGTCCGTCGTCACCACGACTTGCCTCATAACCTGCCCTGAGGGACCTTAGTCCGTCGAAAAAGTCATGGAAGACCAGGGGTGGTGCGTCGGCCGCAGGGCGTCATCACCATGCGCCTGCTGCCGGTGTGCCACGCTCTCCTCGGAACTCGACTCTGAAGCCAGTGTTGGAGCGGTCTCATGTGCATCAACCCGAGGGGTCTCACCCGACGAGGACGCCATGCCCAGGAGCCTCTGAATCGTTTCAGGGGGACCGCTGTCTGCCTGAAATGTTCCAGGCAGTTCAACACCGGCTGGGCGCGTACTGCGGACAGTTGCGCCGACATGGTGACAGAGTTGAGTTCCCTACCGAGAAAGAGGATGCTCTGCCCTGGGGAGAGCTTGTCCTTTCCTCGGTTGACCTGAATTCCCAATCGATCTGGGTGCCGGAGCACCAGGCCCCTTGTATACATAACAGATCTCACGAGTGTGTCAGGCCAGTCGTTGAGATAGTTAAGTACCCGCACACCTTCTCCCCTCAGGGAGAAAGGGCGGCTTCCACGATCTTCGTGAAGACCGTGGAGACAGGGACAGACCGAAAGGGATTTCAGGTCGATTGCCACGAACCAATCCTGACACCTGATGGTGTCAGGACGCGCCTCTGCGTGAGCATCCTGAGCAGCAGCTTGTAGGTGCTTTCAGGGTACGCAGACCTCCGGGCGCAACCCGCCGTCTTTCTTGGGAACGATGAAGTGCGGGTTGTAACCCACCGAACATCTTGGTTTGAGGGACGAACTCGACGCCTGTTTGCCAGAAGGGTGGTGACCTCTACCCGAAGTATGTAGGCGTCCCTAGCCTCAGACAGAGGGAGAGATGATGCCCCAAAACTTGGGAGAGTCTCTGGCGAACTGGATCGAGTAACCAAGACGGACCGTCTGCCCTAGCCACCGAGACAGTGTGGGCAGCTCTCGAGCTCCCAGGGACTGTGACAGGGGGACCAAGGGGACGGTCTGCTTCCATTCCCATGGAGGGTGGTTCGATGGCTGGCGGAGCTAACCCTGTCGCGGGGAGGGGGCCCCGGAGGGAAGGTTGGCTCTGCCTACTTACCTGCCTGGCGGGACAGCTGCACGCACTGTCATTGAGAGTGGTAGCAGCTGTCGTGTGCCTACGCCTCGCCAGGGCGTGGGGTGGGTTTGCCGGGCACAGTCCAGTGGAGTGTGCGATCGGCAGGAATGAACTCCCAGGGGAAACAAAAACTCTCTGTGAGTAAGTGGGCGCCAGGCCCTGAGAAGGGCCCGGCTTTGGTGACGAGGCAGGAGCCGTCCCGTACCGACTGATCAGAGCCGTAGCTGTGAAGGTCGGGCCCGATGTTGCTCCCCCTGGGGTCTTCCCGTCAGTGTCACTTCTCGTGAGAAGTTAGCTGACGGGGTGAGGTTTCCCCCTCGACCTCGACTTCCGGGGTGCCACCTGCGGGGGCACAGTAACCGGAGCCGATGTGGAAGGGGTCCTGGGCTGCCGGGAAACAGACATGACGTGAGATCTCGGAGGCTTGAGGGCGGCCGAGTCGCAGCGTGGTAAAAATGTGGCTAATCGCCACTGTCTGCTTCTTCACCGTCAAAACTGCTGAGCGCAGTCCTCGACGGTGTACCAACAGCCCACCCTGCGAGACGGGTGTAACAAGAAAGCGGACTTTCTCGGTGTCACTCATCTGCGCAAGGTTCGGGGGTGACTCTCCTGGACCACTTCCGTGGACATCGTCCGACCCAGGTCCCGTGCCGCCACCTTGGTCGCTCGTAGAGCGCTGTCAGTGCGGCACAGAAAACCTGCATTATACCTGGGTCGGCCTTACCCTCGTGGAGCTCTCTCACGCCCTGGCCTGGCGGACCTGCAGGATGGCCATGGCTTGTCTAGAGCTTGTCGTGTGTGTACGACCCTACGCCTCGCCAGGCGTGGGGTCGGGTTTGCCGGGCAGTCCAGTGGAGTGTGCGATCGGCAGGAATGAACTCCCAGGGGAAACAGAAAACTCTCTGTGAGTAAGTGGGCGCCAGGCCCTGAGAAGGGCCCGGCTTGGTGACGAGGCAGGAGCCGTCCCGTACCGACTGATCAGAGCCGTAGCTGTGAAGGTCGGGCCCGATGTTGCTCCCCCTGGGGTCTTCCCGTCAGCGTGAGAAGTTAGCTGACGGGTGAGGTTTCCCCCTCGACCTCGACTTCCGGGTGCCACCTGCGGGGGCACAGTAACGGAGCCGATGTGAAGGGTCTGGGCTGCCGGGAAACAGACATGACGTGAGATCTCGGAGGCTTGAGGGCGGCCGAGTCGCAGCGTGGTAAAAATGTGGCTAATCGCCACTGTCTGCTTCACCGTCAAAAACTGCTGAGCGCAGTCCTCGACGGTGTACCAACAGCCCACCCTGCGAGACGGGTGTAACAAGAAAGCGGACTTTCTCGGTGTCACTCATCTGCGCAAGGTTCAGGGGGTGACTCTCCGGACCACTTCCGTGGACATCGTCCGACCCAGGTCCCGTGCCGCCACCTTGGTCGCTCGTAGAGCGCTGTCAGTGGCGGCACAGAAAACCTGCATTATACCTGGGTCGGCCTTACCCTCGTGGAGCTCTCTCAACGCCCTGGCCTGGCGGACCTGCAGGATGGCCATGGCGTAGAGAGAGGAGGCAGCCCGGTCCGCGGCAGCGCAAGGCTTCGGCAACATAGATGTCGAAGTCCTACACGCGTTGGACGGTAGGCGTGGCCGATTCTCCCCAGGCGGCAGCCGTCTGCGGCACAGATGCACCGCAGCCGCACGTTCCACCCGGGGGATCTCGACGTAGCCTTTGGCTGCCCCACCCTCGAGGGAAGTGAGGGAGCCGGAGCTGTTTCGACTGGAGCGGTCCGTGGAGCGCTCCTAGTTTTACACAGCTCCTCATGCACCTCCGGGAAACAAATGGCACCCGGGGTGGGCGTGGTTTGCACCGCGCCCCGCCCCCAGGAACCACGTATCCCCGGATTAGCATGGCTGACATCACTTCTGCTTCCTCCTGAGCTCGACCCCCCTGGGGGGGAGCTCGGATTCGTCAGAGTCGGATGCCCGTCTCCCTCCGATGCTGCGAACGACATCTCATCTACGTCACACATCGTTTCCGAGTGCGTGCCTGAGGATCCGAACGGTATGCCACCGCCGGTTGGGGAACGTTCAGAAGAGCGAATCGGGGTGCGATCGGCCCGTGAGCACTTGGCTGGCGGGTTTACGTTCGCAGAGTTCCCCATATCACTAACGCTGCTACGTGGGTGGTCATCGGGGCCGTAGCCACAGATGTCACAGCCCGGGTAGCAGACGAAATGGTGGCTGGTTCCCGTAGGAAGACAGCCCCCGTGACCGCAACTTCTGAGTGACAACGAACGCTGCTTCAGTGTGCTGGACGCCCAGACACCTAATGCAGCGATCGTGTCCATCCCCCTCCTCGATGAGGGTGCCGCACCCAAGAGAACAGCGGGACATGCCGCGCTGGAGAATGCTCAGTCAGTCCTGAAAAGGACCTTTTAGAAATAATCTCTATCACCTCCGGAACCGCCGAGACGCCCAGGAGAAGGTCGCTGCAGGAAGGGACGATCCGCTGCTCTGCGTCGTAGATCCGGCGAAGTAGAAGAAGAATTCGTTGAATTCTTTTTGTTCATAGTCATGAGCGAGGGCTCTGAAGAACAAAAGGTGAGTGAATGCTGCACGCCGGCTTCCTTTTATACCGGACATCCGGGGGCGGAGCCCGGCATGCAAATTTCATTCGCCAAATTTCATTGGCCTTTTCTATAGTAGTCAGAGTTGATTGGTTCTCAAGGGCGAACCCCATCTGTCGTCTTCGACACAACGTCGAGAGACCGACAGAAAGGGAACATAAACATTGATAGATTTTGTCAGATATAATATAATTATTTGATTATAAATTAGCTAAATGAAAATAAAACTGGCCACAACATCCTTCGATTCCATTCACAGACTTTGTTCTGTTTTACTTTCTTTATTGTATCAAAATGAATGCAAAAACATGTAAATCAGTGTATTGACATTTACCCGTACCCACATGTTACGGTTCCCGTACCGGATGCCCCTAAATTCGAATATTTCATATTAAATTTCATGTTGTTTGAGACATGTTCACTCGAAATAGTATATAGTGCGACACTTCATGTTGTTCACGCGTGTCCATACTGCATGAAACATAATAATTTTGTTACTGTTCCTAACAGAAATGAATCTTTAGGCTTCTATTTCCCACAAAACAAAAGTTAGTCCCCTCAGTTCACAATCACGTCACAGCTACACTCTTCTATCCTTATGTCTTCCGCCCTAGCGAAACACTGCATATGTGTTATTCACAGCCATTCACTGTCTTGTGTATTTAGATAGTGCTCACCTATACAGAAAACAAATGACATAGGACCATGTGCAATGTCAAGCATGAATGACACGTGGTTACGTCAATGATGACGTCACGAATATATGTTAAATCAATTTTACGCTAATTGTCCCGTTTTTGGGACTTTCCATGGGCTACAACAAAGACGTCTGTACAAAGTCTTTAGGCGCAATAATGCGTACACGCATTACATCGTCTGTCCACTGTACGTCTAAAGACATTTTTGCTAAAGTGGCCTTTAATACTTTCACATATTTTGTCCCTGTTGTCCTTCCATTGTACCTGAGCTTGATTCGTTTTGCCACAATCATGTGAATTCCAAAGCTTTGTTTGTAGACACACTCACGTGACTGCTTCTCATTCTGATTAAAACATTTCACCAACCCCTGGCTCGTGCAGGGTTGAATTGTCTTTTTTCGCTTCAGAAGTGAATTGGGACTACAACTGACACGTACGAAAGAATATCTCAAAGCCAGCAAAGTATGAAATAATTGAGAAATAACTTCGCACTGTTGAACAGGTCCTGTTCCTTAACAGAAATCTTTAGATTTTTCTATTTCCCACAAAACAAAATGTCAAGTCCCCAGTTCACAATCACGTCACAGCTACACAATAAGTTTCTTTTAATTTATCATGTATGTCTACATGAGCCTAGCGAACAACTGCATATGCTGATCGATGCACATTCATAAAACTATTGTTTTGTTCCATTTATTGATTCTTGTCAAATTTAGTCATAGACTCAGTTATTCATCAGTATGTATAGCCTAGGCCTAAGTGCTACATTAACTCTAACAAATTGTTATTTTTATTGATGTGAAATGATGTATTATATGAAACATAAAAAATATAAATGGACAAAAAGACAGCTTTTCCACCTTTGACCACAAGATGGCGCTATTGTGCAAAGTTTTGATAAGCTTCGAGTAACCAACCATTTTATGATACACTTGAGGGGAAGCCTCTATCCTTCGCAAAGCTTCATTTTACCATAACTTCTATGCAACAGAATAATGAAAGTGTTTCTCACATGTACTTCAACCAGTATTTAACAAATAAAGTCAGAGAGGTTTTGCCGATTGTTGAATAATATCAGCTGTGAAGTATCACAACACGCCTAAGCAGTCACGTCACAGGAAAATGAGTGAACAGTGTCCCAATGTAAAGTGACCCAGGGTCCTTACCAGAACCCGTGTACACGATATACTGATTCACGACCTCGGGGACAGGGGCGCTGATCAAGACAGGGATATTTAACGAAAGGACAACCCACAATGCAAAACGCCAGCCATAAATAGGCAGCGCAATCTAGCTACAGTTGATTAGTCCGTCAGCTGGTTACTAGGCAACGGACACGCACACACCAGACAGAGACACAGAAATGAAGGCACAGACCCATGAACCGTGACAATAGGCACAACTTGCAGTCATAATGTGACCCAGTCATAGATTCATGTCATTTTGCTTCAGTGCTGGTGATACTAGGTGCCATTAGGTCACACACCATTTGATTTAATCAGTCAGCTTCCTTATTGATTCAATTCCTTTTTGCTTAATACTATTACTACTATTCAAATTAATATTACCTGCAAATATTATAATTTATTTTCAGAAAATAATCTGAGGCCTCAGAGGCCTATGATGCAGTCTATGGCATCAATCACTCATAATGCTCATTGACATGATCATGACTGCAGAATCTTTGGTTCCCTGATATAATATGTATTAAGCTGGGGTCTTAAAGCAGCCCTAACACACAGGGTTTCTGCCATCTCATATTGAGTATAGAGTAGTATTGCATAATTCATATCTTCAAAGAGTATTTAGTTTGATAACATTTATAAAATATATACACAGCTTTACGATTGTTTCCGAAAACATACCGCACGTGTGGGGGGTTCTAGGCTGATCCAAAGCACGTGTTTATATAACATTCATCACCCAAATGTAGTGAACAAACAAACACCTAAACTTCGCGAACATAAAGTGAAAGTGACTTCTGCGCATGCTCCTCCTGCTCTCCTTGCCGCCGCGTGCTTTTCCGGGAGAATTGTCCAATAAGGGACTAAGAAAAAAATGTTACGAAACAGTTTACAGGTTATGAAACCTGTAAGATCGCTGGGGGAGTGTATCGAGCACAGAAATACTACGTAATATGCCCAACATAAATCTTATGCATTTATGCAATATAATGTAGCCAAACCAGAGAATGAAAACCAGAGTTCCCTTTCTGTCGGTCTCTCGACGTTGTGTCGAGAACAACAGATGGGGTTCGCCCTTGAGAACCAATCAACTCTGACTACTATAGAAAAGGCCAATGAAATTTGGCGATTGAAATTTGCATGCCGGTCTCCGCCCCGGATGTCCGGTATAAAAGGAAGCCGGCGTGCAGCATTCATTTAGCTTTTGTTCTTCAGAGCCTTCGCTCATGACTACGAACAGAACGAATTCAATGAATTCTTCTTCTTCTACATTGCCGGATCTACGACGTAGAGCAGCGGATCGTCCCTACCTGCAGCGACCTTCCCCTGGGCGTCTCGGCGGTTCCGGAGGTGTTAGAGATTTTTTCTAAAAGGTCCTTTTCAGGACTGAGCAATTTCCAGCGCGGCATGTCCCGCTTGTTCTCTTGGGTGCGGCACCCTCATCGAGGAGGGGGATGAACACAGCATTCGAAGTTGCGGTCACGGGTGGCTGTCTTCCTACGGGAACCAGCCACCATTTCGTCTGCTACCCGGGCATGACATCTGTGGCTACGGCCCCGATGACCACCCACGTTAGCAGCGTTAGTGATATGGGGAACTCTGCGAACGTAAACCCGCCAGCCAAGTGCTCACGGGCCGATCGCACCTTCTGAACGTTCCCCAACCGGCGGTGGCATACCGTCCGGATCCTCAGGCACACACTCGGAAACGATGTGTGACGTAGATGAGATGTCGCTCGCAGCATCGGAGGGAGACTGGCATCCGACTCTGACGAATCCGAGCTCCACCCCCAGCAGAAGTGATGTCATCCGTGCTAACCCGGGGATATGTGGTTCTTGAGGTCGGAGCGCGGTGCAAACCGCGCCCACCCCGGGTGCCATGTTTTTCCCGGAGGTGCATGAGGAGCTGTGTAAATCTTGGAGCGCTCCACTCACGGACCGTTCCAGTGAAACCAGCTCCGGCTCCCTTACTTCCCTCGATGGTGGGGCAGCCAAGGCTACGTCGAGATCCCCCGGGTGGAACGTCCGCCTGCGGTGCACCTGTGCCGCGGACGGCTACCACCTGGGGGGGAATCGGCCACGCCTACCGTCCAAAGCGCGTAAGACTTCGGCATCACTGGTGTCGAAAGCTTGCGATGCCGGGGGCCAGGCTGCCTCCCCTCTCTATGCCATTGCCATCCTGCAGGTCCGCCAGGCCAAGGCGTTGAGAGAGCTCCACGATGGTAAGGCCGACCCGGGTATAATGCAGGATCTCCGTGCCGCCACTGACAGCACTCTATGGGCGACCAAGACGGCGACACGGGCCCTGGGTCGGACGATGTACACGGTAGTGGTCCAGGAGAGACACCCCCGGCTTTACCTTGCGCAGAAGAGTGACACCAAGGAAGTCCGCTTTCTTGATGCACCCATCTCGCAGGGTGGGTTGTTGGTAGCACCATCAAGGACTGCGCTCAGCAGTTTTTGACAGTGAGGCAGACAGTGGCAATTAGCCACATTTTTTCACGCCGCGACTCGGCCGCCAAGAGGCCTCCGAGATCCCGCGTGACGTCTGCTTCCCGGCTTTTCAGGGCCTGGCGCCCACTTACTCGCAGAGTTTTTCCGTTCTCCCCGGATGTACTTGCAGCCGATCGCACACGATCGTCAGTATACGCCTTGCGGAGAGTGGCGACTCCACCCCCGGTCCAGCTCATTTGGGTGCTGTTCGGACAGGCACAGATAGACCTCTTTGCCTCCCGCGACACCACCCATTGTCCGCTTTGGTACTCCCTGACCGAGGCCCCCCTCGGCACGGATGCCCTGGCGCACAGCTGACCGCGGGACGGGCGGAAGCACACCTCCCCCCCCCAGGAGCCTCCTTGCACAGACACTGTGCAAGGTCAGGGAAGAGGAGCACCAAGTGTTATTGGTTACACCGCACTGGTCTAACCACACTTGGCTTCAGAGTTGATGCTCTGGACAGCGACTCCCCCTGAACCATTCCCCTGACAGAGGACCTGCTCTCTCAGGGGAAGGACACGTTCTGGCATCCAAGATCAGACCTCTGGAACACCCATGTATGGTCTCTAGACGGGACGAGAAGATCCTGAGATGGCTACTCCCCCTCTACGGCAGAGACCATCACCCAGGCTAGGGCCCCATCTACTAGGCGGTTACACACCTCTAGACGGCGCCTCTTCTCGTCCTGGTGTCTCTCTCAACGAGAAAGACCCACTGAGGTGCTCGATCAGGACTGTGTTGTCCTTCTTACGAGACTGGAGACTAACATCTCCCCTCCACACTGAAAGTGTATGTAGTCGCTATCGCCACTCATCACGACTCAGTTGATGGAAAGTTTCTAGGGCAACACGACCTGGTCACCAGGTTCCTAAGGGGCGCGAGAGGGCGGAATCCGCCTCATCTCCGCTCCATACCCTCTTGGGACCCTAACGTGGGTCCAAGAGCCCTCGGAGGTTCCGATCTTCCCTGTTGGCGCTCGCTTCCTTTCGGGGGACCTCCAAGCATTCTCTGTGTCCCCGGATTGCCTTGAATTCGGCCCTGGTAACTCTCACGTTTTCCTGAGACCCAGGCCCGGATACGTGCCCAAAGTTCCTACTACTCCCTTTCGGGACCAAGTGGTGAACTTGCAGTTTGGGAGGAAGACCCAACCCCATCCGTGTTGTGTCCTGAACCGCACGCAGGGCTTCAGTAGCTCTGACCAGCTCCTTGTCTGTATTGGAGGACAGCAGAAGGGGAAGGCTGTCTCCAAGCAGAGGCTGGCGCACTGGGTCGTGGATGCCGTTACGACGGCATTCCGATCTCAGAATCTCCCATGCCCACTGAGGGCTTACTCCACACGGGGTATAGCCACCTCCTGGGCACTGGCCAGAAGCGCCTCTCTAGCAGACATCTGTAGAGCTGCGGGATGGGCTACGCCCAAACACCTTCGCAAGGGTTAACAACCTTCGTGTAAACCCGGTGTCAGCCCACGTCCTGCGTGGCGACATGTAGGACTGGCATCCGGGGGGGCGTATGCCTGCGAAAGCACCTTCCCACCCTCCAAGAGGTTGGGTCAGTGTGCTATCTACCTTTCTTCTTACCCAAACACATGGCTAAGAAACTGGTACCTCACCAACCTTCCTTCTTACCCAGACACTGGTTAAGAATAGGCATTCCATCCATAACTAAGCAAGCACCCCCTGGGGGTTGGCTGGGCAGAGCAGCCTTCCCCCTTAGGCCGGGATACCATATGAACTATCACAGATAGCTCTAACCGGACCTAGTGCTATCGGACGCAGTAACCCCCCCCCCCCGTGGGCTGTTTCGTCTGATATACCCTCATGGCAACGGTTCCCACATATGGTAAACCATGAGCTTCCCCAGGTGGGCCTCCACCTCGCGGTTAACTACCCAGTCCGCACATTCCATGCGTTCTCCTCCAAGGACGAGACCATACCTATATCCACCATATTCCTCCCCACGGGTAGGAGGTGGCCTCTGCAGCACATCCCTAATTAAGGAAGTTGCGCTTACCCGGTTTAAACCCGAGCCGGACGGCCTCTCGCCAGTAGAGAGCTAAGGCCTCCGTCCGTGAAAGGTTACCGGTCAGGGCTGTACCCATCTTTCTCCAAGAAAGCTCTGGAACCCCCCGACCACCACACTGGAAGGTTACAGTTCGCGAAAGCATCGAGCTGACACGCCCAGGCCTGTTACCGTCGCTTCGCTAGAGATTGTGACGCGATACAGCGTTGTGGCGTTTTCCATAGGCAACCCCATCTGTCGTTCTCGACACAACGTCGAGAGACCGACAGAAAGGGAACGTCTTGGTTACGTATGTAACCTTAGTTCCCTGATGGAGGGAACGAGACGTTGTGTCCCTTATGCCACAAACACGTATCGTATTATGCTGCAGTCGTGAGAGGCTCTCAGGCTCTTCAGAACAAGAGGTAAATGAATGCTGCACGCCGGCTTCCTTTTATACCGGACATCCGGGGGCGGAGACCGGCATGCAAATTTCATTCGCCAAATTTCATTGGCCTTTTCTATAGTAGTCAGAGTTGATTGGTTCTCAAGGGCGAACTCCATCTGTCGTTCTCGACACAACGTCTCGTTCCCTCCATCAGGGAACTGAGGTTACATACGTAACCAAGACGGATTCCAGCATTCCTAGATACGTAATTTGCGTGGTTGTAATTCATAGGCAGGGATTATGCTTACTGTGAATGAGCGTGCATGCGCGCCTTGTTTACGAATGATTGGAATTCATTAACATACACACATTTTACTATGAAATCTCACGTTTACGAAGTATTTGTGAATCCGGAGGAAAGTTTTCGGAAAGGTCGGTTTTACGTGCAAATGAATCGGAATTAATTACATGTAGATGCATACTGTATGCTTTCGTGAGTAACCTTATATAAATAAAAAATGAACGGTTTTGAAGTACATTTTTAAAGTTTCTCCCAAAAACTGTTTACTTCATACCCGATTGTGTTTAAAAAAACTCGACGGACATTTTGACATAATTATATATGTATTTCACCATTTAAGCAATAAGCCTGAAAGACAAGATTCGCGTGCTGAGGGGAAGCATTTGCTCAAGGATGATGTTTTTTTTTTTTACAAGGAATACAACACAGTATTGCTCCACTACGCTGTCATATATTAGGATATTATTGCTTCGCCCAGTCCTTGGCACTTATGTGAGGCAGCAGCCAGGTAAGAAAGGTTCACATGGACCACTCACTGAACTCACATGCGCAACAGGCAACATCTGTGCATTAACCTCGTAAAAATAATGTATCACAAATTAATAAAATTATGTTTTGCTATCTTTGCATTGATTTTGATTAAGATTATGCCGAATCACGAAAAACTGTGGACTTGTGATAATACAGACTTGTGATAATACAGATTTTTATATCATGAGTTATGCCTAGGTGTACATTTTCGTATCTGTGCATGTTCTCGCACACTAAAGTTACCTTCTTCGCCTTCTGCCAAAATGAAAGAAGATTTGTTTGTTTTGTGGCACACTCCATTGCCGCTCTGTAGTCTTCTCTGCCCCCACACTGTTACATTTTATTTTGTCGAGCAGCTCAACTGCATGTTGATGTTCTAGGATAGGTTGAAATCAGCCACGTGTGTGTATGTGCGTGCGTGAGTCTGACATGCTGTGTGTATGTCAGACTCGGCGCGTGTGGGAGAGAGGCTGCAGTCAGCATCGTGTACAACAGTGTCAGCAGCGAATTTTAAACAACCAGTTACTGAATTCCTATTATTATATTTCCAGGCCAAAACATTGGGGCTAGATTAGAACCAATCGGGGCTAGAGCCCCGAATAAATAGTGCTAGCGACGCCCATGGTGGTACATATCAATTGTTTGTTCACAATTCATCTGGGGTGTATTGCAGCCCTTATGAAAATTATCATAGTAAGTGTAGTTATAGCTACCATAATTTTTTGTCATATTACCATTGGCAAAACCGTGGTTTAATCGTGTTTTTTGTAGGTAATCCATGGTTATTTTATGATGGTTTAACTATGGAAATCATGGTTATTTTAACTGTAGAAAAACCATGGTTAGTTTTTGTAAGGGATAGAAACACCACAGATGTGGCAGCAGAGAGGCTTATTCTTGTTTGTGGACGTCTTATTAACCACAAAGCAGTCTAATTAAAACAAGACATCTAACTCACCAATTTTCCCTGGAATGGTGGTGGTGGGAGGAACTGTTGATAATGTGCAAGAGCAATAAAAAAAGTAAACACCTTATAACCTCAAAACAGATACCCCAAAAAATATTTCAAACATGCATGTGTCAAAAAAGAAAGAAAGTATGTTATCTGGTTTTGATCAATGTAGTGGTTTTAGCTGCATGTTAAAATAATGATGAGCTTAGCTCACCAAATATGTTCTCCACCAGATCTATCAAGATCACATCCATGAAATTAGTTATTCAAAACATCAATTTCAGTCAAGGAATTAGTTTAGCTCAAAGGAAAATATGTACAATAAGCGTTATTAAATATACACATTTTACATATTTTTCTCTGATTAGTAATATAAAGAATAACAATACTTGTATGCATTCGTCCAGCGAATGCATCAATGATATTATACACTTTGTTATCTCATGGCCATAAGCAACTTGACTTTACCAAACAGGATTTAGAGCAAAGGTAGCGTACAGAAAACCCATCACAAATGAGTATATGGTTGTTTATTAAACACTACTCTACATGGTAAACATAATGACGATCGCATAAACACAAACAAATACATGAAACATAAACGCGTTAGGGAGCGCGGAGAGAGAGAGAGAGAGAGAGAGAGAGAGAGAGAGAGAGAGAGAGAGAGAGAGAGAAAGAAAGAGGGCATGGCAGCTATTTCTTAACGTCATTAAAAATCATCTTTAACAAAGGGGCACAAACTTAACCCAGCTAATGAAACTGATACTTGAGAGCTCTGTGCTGGATGTATCCGTATGCGCTTGGAGAGATGGAAATGTTCAAATTATTTCAGAATGCAGTCCTACTGAAAAACTGAGGGCCTCGGCCCTCGTGACCAGCCGCGTGGCTCATCAAGGTGTGCGAGGCAGCAGAAGTCCATTGTTCCTTCTTTTGCACCAGTGAGGGAAAAGAGACGCCACAAACCAGTTTCTGATGAGGGCAGGTATAAAGCCAACAGGCCAAGCTTAACTGTGAGTCCAGATAAAGAAGAACTATCCCACCTCCAATGAAAGGATGTGGTGCGAGGAAAGGTCCAACGATGCTTTTCAGGGAGAGAAGAACTTGAGGAAGATTAAAGCTAAACTGGCCGACTGTCTGTGTCCTCGGTCGAGATTTAAGTTCATGAAAGGGCATGCCCTCCGAGTTTGAATGAACCAATCATAGTTGAGCAGGGAAGAGGTTCTTTGTCCACTCAACAGCTAATATGCATCTTTATGACCTCCTAGCAACTTTATAAAATACCAGTCCAAATTATAACATAATGAGTGTAATGTGTTCTATGGTCACACAATATATATATAAACAATGAGGAATTGTAAAGACAAACATTTAGATATAAAAAATGGACAGGTTTGAATTGCATCAAGTCATGATTTATTCCGATGTACGAATACAAACAAAGCCTAAATTTAACATTTATATATAACAGTTACTGCGAGGGATGTACTCTGGACTCTATTGTTTGGCCACTAGAGGTCACCATCGGGTCCTATCGCTGCACTGGTCAAGACCTGTAATTAGTGTTATTGCTTGCACCTGTCTCCCTATCACGTTTGCCTATTTAAGAGACTCTGTTTCCTTTGGTCTTTGCTTGGTTATTGTTAATGTTAGTCATCTCTAGCCCTAAGCTCTGTTGGTTTACTTTATCTCCCTCGTGGACCTTTCGAGATGTTTTTTTGCCTTTTGGATTTCTTTCGTTATACTCAAAGTGGATTCTATTTTTGCACTGAGGATTATTATTTTCTTGTGGAAATAAACCTTTACACATTTCTTCTACGTGAATGTCTCTGCATGTTGGATTCCATCTACACCCTGTGGCCCAGTGGTAGTTTGTCTGATCGCTATCCCAACGACCCGGGTTCGGGCCTCAGCCTGACAGAATAACCAAGCCATCATGAATCCAGCAACTGGAGCCCCACTTTTCAGACTGCTTGCTTGACACAAACTCTTCCCAAACATGTCATTGAGTCTCAAGAAACCCCAGATATCTCCCGAGTCCCATCCCAGTACCATCATCTCAAGACGGTGTTTTGTAAAAGAAGAGCTACTTCTCTGCCACCTCTACAGCCATACGACTGCGCCATCGACTTACTTCCAGATAGCTTCCCTCCGAGAGGCAGAATATTTTCTTTGTCATCCTCCGAGCGTCTGGCCATGGACAAATACATCAATGAGTCTCTCGCAGCCGGCATAATCCGCCCCTCCACCTCCCCTGCGGGTGCTGGATTCTTCTTTGTGGGTAAGAAGGATGGTAGCCTCAGGCCATGTATTGATTATCGAGGACTAAACAAGATTACAGTCAGAAACCGCTATCCCTTACCTCTGATGGCCACAGCGTTCGAGATCTTACAAGGGGCATCCATCTTCACTAAACTTGACTTGTGCAACGCGTACCACCTTGTGCGTATCAAACAGGGAGATGAATGGAAAATGACCTTCAACACCCCAACTGGTCACTATAAATATCGTGTCATGCCTTTCGGCCTCACCAACGCCCTCGCGTTGTTTCAACCCAAGAAGTGTGAATTCCATGTCACCAAGGTAACATTTTTGGGATTCATAGTCCAAGTGCTCACTGACCACAAGAACCTTGAATACATTCAACAGGCTAAACGATTCAATCCACGTCAAGCCCGTTGGTCACTATTCTTCAACCGCTTCCACTTCACACTGTCCTATCGCCCTGGGTCAAAAAACCTGAAGCCAGATACACTGTCCCGTATCTATGCCAAATCTCCTCATGAGGATTCTCCTCAACCCATAATCCCCAGTGCTAAGATCATTGCTCCCATCAAGTGGGATCTTGGTCTCAAGGTTAAACAAGCACAATCCCGAGAACCAGTCCCAGGAAGAGGACCTATCAACCGTTTGTTTGTTCCCAAGACTGTCCAGTCACAGCTATTACAATGGGGACACTCCTCAAAACTCACATGTCACCCGGGTATTGGACGCACCCTCGAATTCCTCCAGAGGCGGTTCTGGTAGCCTACTATTAAAGAGGATGTCACCACATTCGTTAAAGCCTGTCCAACCTGCAACCAGAACAAGGTATCTCACCACCTACCCCAAGGACTGTTGCATACCCCGTAGACCCTGGTCCCACCTCTCTGTGGATTTCATCACTGGTCTTCCACCCTCCCACGGCAAAATCACTATCATGGTTATAGTGGATAGGTTCTCTAAAGCCGCCCGGTTCATTCCCCTACCCAATCTACCCACAGCCAAAGAAACTGCCGAATACATTGTGGAACATGTCTTCCGAGTATTCGGCATCCCTCAGGACATCGTCTCGGACAGAGGTCCCCAGTTCTCTTTACGTTTCTGGAGAGCTTTCTGTCAATCCCTGGGAACCACAGCTAGCCTTTCCTCGGGGTTCCCCCCGGAGTCCAACGGACAAACAGAGAGACTCAATCAGGACCTCGAGACCACCCTCCGGTGCATGGAAGCTAGCAATCCATCCTCATGGTCTGAGATCGTCATGTGGGCAGAGTACGCTCACAACACTCTGAAGTCATCTGCCACTGACATGTCACCCTTTGAGTGTCAATTCGGTTATTCCCCCCCTCTGTTTCCCGAGCAAGAGGCAGAAGTAGATTTTCCTTCCGCCCAACAGTGGGTCAGGCATTGCCGTCGGGTGTGGAGAAGGGCTCGCCTCACGCTCCTTAAGACTTCTCTGCAATATCAACTACACGCCAACCGCAGACGCAGAACGCCCCCTACTCTACGTGCCGGCCAAAGAGTGTGGCTCTCCACCAAGAACATTCCCATGAAGCAGGAGTCTCGCAAGCTGTCTCAAAAGTTCATCGGGCCTTTTAAGATCTCTGGACTCTATTGTTTGGCCACTAGAGGTCACTATCGGGTCCTATCGCTGCACTGGTCAAGACCTGTAATTAGTGTTATTGCTTGCACCTGTCTCCCTATCACGTTTGCCTATTTAAGAGACTCTGTTTCCTTTGTTCTTTGCTTGGTTATTGTTAATGTTAGTCATCTCTAGCCCTAAGCTCTGTTGGTTTACTTTATCTCCCTCGTGGACCTTTCGAGAAGTTTTGTTTGCCTTTTGGATTTCGTCTCGGTTACGTATGTAACCTCGGTTCCCTGATGGAGGGAACGAGACGTTGTGTCGAAGACGACAGATGGGGTTCGCCCTTGAGAACCAATCAACTCTGACTACTATAGAAAAGGCCAATGAAATTTGGCGAATGAAATTTGCATGCCGGGCTCCGCCCCCGGATGTCCGGTATAAAAGGAAGCCGGCGTGCAGCATTCGCTCACCTTTTGTTCTGAAGAGCCTGAGAGCCTCTCACGACTGCAGCAGAATACGATACGTGTTAGTGGCATAAGGGACACAACGTCTCGTTCCCTCCATCAGGGAACCGAGGTTACATACGTAACCGAGACGTTCCCTTTCTGTCGGTCTCTCGACGTTGTGTCGAAGACGACAGTGAGTTGTCAGACAGACAGAGGGAGAGATGATGCCCCAAAACTTGGGAGAGTCTCTGGCGAACTGGATCGAGTAACCAAGACGGACCGTCTGCCCTAGCCACCGAGACAGTGTGGGCAGCTCTCGAGCTCCCAGGGACTGTGACAGGGGGACCAAGGGGACGGTCTGCTTCACCATTCCCATGGAGGGTGGTTCGATGGCTGGCGGAGCTAACCCTGTCGCGGGGAGGGGGCCCCGGAGGGAAGGTTGGCTCTGCCTGTCTTTGAGAGTGGTAGCAGCTGTCGTGTGTGTACGACCCTACGCCTCGCCAGGGCGTGGGGTCGGGTTTGCCGGGCACAGTCCAGTGGAGTGTGCGATCGGCAGGAATGAACTCCCAGGGGAAACAGAAAACTCTCTGTGAGTAAGTGGGCGCCAGGCCCTGAGAAGGGCCCGGCTTTGGTGACGAGGCAGGAGCCGTCCCGTACCGACTGATCAGAGCCGTAGCTGTGAAGGTCGGGCCCGATGTTGCTCCCCCTGGGGTCTTCCCGTCAGTGTCACTTCTCGTGAGAAGTTAGCTGACGGGGTGAGGTTTCCCCCTCGACCTCGACTTCCGGGGTGCCACCTGCGGGGGCACAGTAACCGGAGCCGATGTGGAAGGGGTCCTGGGCTGCCGGGAAACAGACATGACGTGAGATCTCGGAGGCTTGAGGGCAGCCGAGTCGCAGCGTGGTAAAAATGTGGCTAATCGCCACTGTCTGCTTCTTCACCGTCAAAAACTGCTGAGCGCAGTCCTCGACGGTGTACCAACAGCCCACCCTGCGAGACGGGTGTAACAAGAAAGCGGACTTTCTCGGTGTCACTCATCTGCGCAAGGTTCAGCCGGGGGTGACTCTCCTGGACCACTTCCGTGGACATCGTCCGACCCAGGTCCCGTGCCGCCACCTTGGTCGCTCCGTAGAGCGCTGTCAGTGGCGGCACAGAAAACCTGCATTATACCTGGGTCGGCCTTACCCTCGTGGAGCTCTCTCAACGCCCTGGCCTGGCGGACCTGCAGGATGGCCATGGCGTAGAGAGAGGAGGCAGTACAAATAGGGGGTTCGTGGAAAAAGTCCCATTCAAATAATCTGCCATTTGCCGCATAGTGTTGCGATGGATCGTAGTGTGAAAAAACCTGACACGTAGCGTCTATCTAAATGGGAAGTGGGTGATTTCACCTTACCCTGTGGTAAGACCATTTCTTTTTCTGCTGACCCCGGATAGGGGGTGTGAGGACAACACTAGGGGCGTCTCGCGCCATGGCACCCCTCGGAGACCCCCAAGCCCTCTGTCGACGAACATCATATGCGTCCCTCACAGGTTTATCCCATGTACTTCGGCTTCCCCGCTCGTCCTCCAACATGATATGAGTACCACGACTCATTTGTTTGCATGGGGGGCGGATGCCAGCTTACTGCCCATGGGTGGCAGCGTCCACGAAACAACTATTTGTCCACTGATCAACTATGGGTGCCGATTTGACCTTCGACCCCGCAGACCCTTCCATGGCCACGCCCCCGACCACCAAACCACTTTTGTCCGCTTCCCAACTACTTTTACCAGAACCTGCGTTTTGCCACTCGGGACTGACATATGTTTGTCTGAGGGGCGTGGTAATCGAGCTTTGTGGTTTTTAAAACAAAAAATAATATTTACACGTTTAAAATGCCCATTCTGTGCAATGTCCACCAAGCATTATTCCTGGCCCATTCGATAAACTGCACGTGGACAACATCATATTCAACGTATTAGATGACAGAATTTAGGTCAAACTCGTCATTTTACGAGCTGTTTCTAACATATGTGTGTCTAAAAGAGTGTTCTCAATGAATCGTGTTGTTTCTGATTCTTTTAAAACATTGTTAAAAAGCAATATCAATGCAATCCATTTTCCAGTGTGTTCTAACTAGAAAATGGATCCATTTTCTAGTGTGTTTTGCATTGCCTGTCCACGTGTGGTTTATATTAGTGGACCACGTGTAGTAGGTTGGTGGACATGATGCTTTTTAACAATATTTAAAGTGTATATATTCATTTCTAGGTGTCAGAAACGACACTGTTCAGTGAGAACACTCTTTTAGACACACACAGGTTAGGAAACAGCACGTAAAATGTTCAGTTTTGACAAAAATCGGGAATCTTATATGTTGAAGGTCAGGGTGTGAACAAAGGTCCAGAAAACAAGGTTTCTAAGGTCAGAGGACATCGAGCCTTTCAGCGACCACTGTCACGGACCCCCGAATCAGGCCCTGCAGTTTCGGGTCCGTGGCTTCTTCTTTAAGGGTTTAAAAGTGGATGAGTACATAGCTAAAACAGCCCTCATTTCTAAGTGTCTGCCATTGAAATCACTGTGCTTTTTAGTTTACATTAAAAAGGTTATAAAATACTTCTGGAGGACCAGGACTTTTGACCTTTCGGTATGTCTTTTGGGGGACCGGGACGCAAGTGCCCGTGAGGTTTCGGGCCCGTCGGACCCTCCGCCGGCCTTGCGGGAAAGTTCCTCGAGCAGTTTATATGTATGGGCCACATGTATTCAGTTGGTGGACAACCCACTTATTAGCAAAAATGTGCCTTTATATTCATTTAAATGCATCAACTACCACATTATTCAGTCAGTGCACTTCATTAGACACATATGTTAGCAACAACTTGTAGAACGCTCAGTTTATCCTCAAAGGTCTAATTAGAGTGGCCTGTTTACAAACCCCCTATCAAAAACGTATTGGATAGGTGACAGGTGGAAGGTCTTCCGCCACTCGTGCGCGCACTGCATGCGTCACTGCATGCATCATGCGTAGAGCAGACCGTGATGGGCTGTATGCGTCACTGCATGCGTCATGCATAGAGCAGTCCGTGTAGCGTGCGCGCTCTGCATGCGTTGCGCATAGAGCAGAATGCGTGCTCGCCCTGCATGCATGCATAGAGCAGAATGCCATGCATGCTCGCCCTGCATGCGTCACTGCAGGTGTGATGCATAGAGCAGAATGCCACGCATGCTCGTCCTGCATGCGTCACTGCATGCGTCATGCATAGAGCAGACCGTAAAACATGCATGCGCTGTATGCGTCACTGAATGCATCATGCACATAAGAGACCGTGACGCATGCACATGCATAAATAACCACACGTGCATGCATCACGCATATAGCATATAGACATGAGCGACCGTCCATCCTCCACCAATCATGCCGGGCGACTTTGTGACTTTGTTTAGGGGTAAAAAGGTCAAAATAGGGAGAGTCGTCCACGAAAATGCATTGGCATAGATTGTAGGTGGAAGCCCTCCCGTTGGGAAACGATAGGCCGAAGGGTCTGGATATTTTGGATTATTGTTGTCTAGAAGCCCCCCATTTATCCCCAAATGTCCAAAGTTCTTAGACCTTTTTCTGAAAAATCCCCTATCCCCCACCTCTAAAAGCTTCACAAGGCTGTTGAGAGTTATATGTGAGAGAAGGCTGTGTGAGTAATCTTGTGATTGGGTGCAAAAAACATTCCCTAATCCTCTAGGGCGATGTGCTCTCGATATGTTGTCGGGGCCGCCCGACGGGCCAGAATCTAAAATATGGGACCCCCTCGGACCTTTCTGGAAATTTCCTCGTATAGCTTATTTGAATGGCTTTTCCATATGGGTTTCGTGGACGTGGCCCCGACAGGGTCAACCGATCCGAAACCGGGTCACAAGCAAACCGCCCATCATCCACCGGTCGTGCGGGAAAGCCGGGCGACTTTGTGACTATGTTTAGGGGTAAAAAGATCAAATAGGGAGAGTCGTCCACGAATCAGTTAATGAAAACGCATTGGCATAGATGGTAGGTGGAAGCCCTCCCGTTGGGAAACGATAGGCCGAAGGGTCTGGATATTTTAGATTATTGTTGTCTAGAAGCCCCCCATTTATCCCCAAATGTCCAAAGTTCTTAGACCTTTTTCTGAAAAATCCCCTATCCCCCACCTCTAAAAGCTTCACAAGGCTGTTGAGAGTAATATGTGAGAGAAGGCTGTGTGAGTAATCTTGTGATTGGGTGCAAAAAACATTCCCTAATCCTCTAGGGCGATGTGCTCTCGATATGTTGTCGGGGGCCGCCCGACGGGCCAGAATCTAAAATATGGGACCCCTCGGACCTTTCTGGAAATTTCCTCGTATAGCTTATTTGAATGGCTTTTCCATATGGGTTTCGTGGACGTGGCCCCGACAGGGTCAACCGATCCAAAACCGGTCACAAGCAACCGCCCATCATCCACCGGTCGTGCGGGAAAGCCGGGCGACTTTGTGACTATGTTTAGGGGTAAAAAGATCAAAATAGGGAGAGTCGTCCACGAATCAGTTAATGAAAACGCATTGGCATAGATGGTAGGTGGAAGCCCTCCCGTTGGGAAACGATAGGCCGAAGGGTCTGGATATTTCAGATTATTGTTGTCTAGAAGCCCCCCATTTATCCCCCAAATGTCCAAAGTTCTTAGACCTTTCCTAAAAAATCAACCTCCCCAACACTAAACCTTCATAATGCTGTTCAGTGGTATATTAGAGACAAGGCTTTGTGCTTAATCTTGTGATTGGGTGCAAAAAACATTCCCTAATCCTCTAGGGCGATGTGCTCTCGATATGTTGTCGGGGGCCCGCCCGACGGGCCAGAATCTAAAATATGGGACCCCTCGGACCTTCCTGGAAATTTCCTCGTATAGCTTATTTGAATGGCTTTTCCATATGGGTTTCGTGGACGTGGCCCCGACAGGGTCAACCGATCCAAAACCGGGTCACAAGCAACCGTCCATCATCCACCGGTCGTGCGGAAAAGTCGGGCGACTTTGTGACTTTGTTTAGGGGTCAAAAGGTCAAAATAGGGAGAGTCTATGCGTCACTGAATGCGTGTATGCGTCACTGAATGCATCGTGCATAGAGCAGACCGTGTCGCATACATGCGCTGTTATGACATCAAACCGTGACGCATGCACGCGCTGTATGCGTCACTGAATGCATCGTGCATAGAGCAGACCGTGTCGCATACATGCGCTGTTATGACATCAACCGTGACGCATGCACGGGCTGTATGTGTCACCGAATGCATCGTGCATAGAGAGGGCCTAGGAGCATGCACGCAATGTAATAACAGCGCGTGTATGCGTCAGTGACTTCATAGAACAGACCATGGGAAGGTGTTCCATGAAAATGTAATGTATACAAGGACATTTTCCACAAAGGCCCTGGGGGTCCCGAGAGACCCCAAACATCACAGTCACTTGCGTCACAGTCCCACAAGCGACATAATGAAAGGCCAAATGCGTAGTGCCCAAAAAGTATTTTATCATTCTTTCTTTATGTATTACTCTGCAACCCATTCATTTCAATGGATGAGGCTTGAAAATGAGGCCTTGAACATAAAAGAGGCTATCTTAATAGTCAAAATGATTTGATACCAACATATATGCGAACAATAAAGTGTTCTCATTGAATAATGTGGGTTTTTGAAACATATAATAAATTTTTTCAGTTAAACATTGTTAATAAGTATTATGTCCACCAACTTCATACACGTGGCCCATTCAAATAAATTGCAGGTGGACGTTTCTCGTTTTTCGCCAAGTCATGCAGGAAGTGACCACCAGCAATTTATATGAATGGACCACGTGTAGTGAGTTGGTGGACAACCCTTTTTAGGGTATAATTCAGCCTTCTGTGAAATGATACTAACATATGTATGTCTAATAAAGTGTACTAAGGGAATAAGGTGTTTCTTTAATCATATATATGAATACATTGGACAAAAAGTAATTATCAAAAAAACTACAAAGGACTACAAATATGGCACCCAGGAAGTGTCCACCTGCAGCTTATATGAATGGACCACGTGTAGTGAGTTCGTGGAACTTCATTTTTTAAGCATAAATATGCATTCTGTGAGTTGCTGCTAACATATGTATGTCTATTAAAGTGTACCAACAGACTAACAGGGTCCATAATGCATATAGATGATTCTAAAGTGTGTCCACCAACTTAATGCGTGTGGCCCTTTAAAATAAACTGCAGGTGGACATTTGCCCCGTTTTTCACTAAGTCATACAGGAAGTGTCCATCTGCAGCTTATATGAATGGACCACGTGTAGTGAGTTCGTGGAAATTCATTTTTAAGCATAAATATGCATTCTGTGAGTTGCTGCTAACATATGTATGTCTAATAAAGTGTACTAAGGGAATAAGGTGGTTCTTTAATCGTATATATGAATACATTGGGCAAAAAAGTAAACAAGAAACACTTGGGGAAACTATTAACAAGAAAACTACAAAGGACTACAAATATGGCACCCAGGAAGTGTCCACCTGCAGTTTATATAATGACCACATGTAGTGAGTTCGTGGAACTTCATTTTTAAGCATAAATATGCATTCTGTGAGTTGCTGCTTACATATGTATGTCTATTAAAGTGTACCAACGGACTAACAGGGTCCATAATGCATATAGATGATTCTAAAGTGTGTCCACGAACTTAAAACTTGTTGCCTATTCTCATAAACTGCAGGTGGACATTTGCCCCGTTTTTCACTAAGTCATACAGGAAGTGTCCACCTGCAGCTTATTTGAATGGACCACGTGTAGTGAGTTCGTGGAACTTCATTTTTTAAGCATAAATATGCATTCTGTGAGTTGCTGCTTACATATGTATGTCTATTAAAGTGTACCAACAGACTAACAGGGTCCATAATGCATATAGATGATTCTAAAGTGTGTCCACCAACTTAATATGTGTGCCCTTAAAAATAAACTGCAGGTGGACATTTTCTCCGTTTTTCACTAAGTCATACAGGAAGTGTCCACCTGCAGCTTATATGAATGGACCACGTGTAGTGAGTTCGTGGAACTTCATTTTTTAAGCATAAATATGCATTCTGGGAGTTGCTGCTAACATGTATGTCTATTAAAGTGTACCAACAGACTAACAGGGTCCATAATGCATATAGATGATTCTAAAGTGTGTCCACCAACTTAATACGTGTGGCCCTTTAAAATAAACTGCAGGTGGACATTTCTCCGTTTTTCACTAAGTCATACAGGAAGTGTCCACCTGCAGCTTATATGAATGGACCACGTGTAGTGAGTTCGTGGAACTTCATTTTTTAAGCATAAATATGCATTCTGTGAGTTGCTGCTAACATATGTATGTCCTATTTAAAGTGTACCAACAGACTATAAGGGTCCATAATGCATATAGATGATTCTAAAGTGTGTCCACCAACTTAATATGTGTGCCCTTAAAAATAAACTGCAGGTGGACATTTCTCCGTTTTTTTACTAAGTCATACAGAATGTCCCACCTGCAGCTTATATGAATGGACCACGTGTAGTGAGTTCGTGGAACTTCATTTTTTAAGCATAAATATGCATTCTGTGAGTTGCTGCTTACATATGTATGTCTATTAAAGTGTACCAACAGACTAACAGGGTCCATAATGCATATAGATGATTCTAAAGTGTGTCCACCAACTTAATACATGTTGCCTATTCTCATAAACTGCAGGTGGACATTTGCCCCGTTTTTCACTAAGTCATACAGGAAGTTTCCACCTGCAGCTTATTTGAATGGACCACGTGTAGTGAGTTTGTGGAACTTCATTTTTTAAGCATAAATATGCATTCTGTGAGTTGCTGCTTACATATGTATGTCTATTAAAGTGTACCAACAGACTAACAGGGTCCATAATGCATATAGATGATTCTAAAGTGTGTCCACCAACTTAATATGTGTGCCCTTAAAAATAAACTGCAGGTGGACATTTCTCCGTTTTTCACTAAGTCATACAGGAAGTGTCCACCTGCAGCTTATATGAATGGACCACGTGTAGTGAGTTCGTGGAACTTCATTTTTTAAGCATAAATATGCATTCTGGGAGTTGCTGCTAACATATGTATGTCTATTAAAGTGTACCAACAGACTAACAGGGTCCATAATGCATATAGATGATTCTAAAGTGTGTCCACCAACTTAATACATGTTGCCTATTCTCATAAACTGCAGGACATTTGCCCCGTTTTTCACTAAGTCATACAGGAAGTGTCCACCTGCAGCTTATTTGAATGGACCACGTGTAGTGAGTTCGTGGAACTTCATTTTTTAAGCATAAATATGCATTCTGTGAGTTGCTGCTAACATATGTATGTCTATTAAAGTGTACCAACAGACTAACAGGGTCCATAATGCATATAGATGATTCTAAAGTGTGTCCACCAACTTAATACTACGTTGTGGCCCTTTAAATCAACTACTGCAGGTGTACATTTCTTTCCCCTCCGTTT